>OY540807.1:4130487-4142987 GCA_961205885.1 Ptychoptera albimana
AAGAAAATTTAAAGGAAACATGACGGAAAGCTGTTGATTGTATTTATACCAAGTGGGGTGGTGGTGGTGGTGGTGGTGATAGTTGGTGGTTTGTCTAGCCTTTTGTTTATACGTAATAAAAATGAAAAATAACAAAAATCCAATTTGCGTCATTGCAACAAATCATATATAACAAACCCCAAACAATTTTCATCAAAAACAATAAATAAATAAAATAAATTTCATTGTCATCAGCAGCAGCTAGTAATTACGTAATAAAAAAAAAACGAAATGAAAAAAAAACACACCCCCCACACTGAGATGTGGTGAAATTAAAAAAAAATATTTGAAAAACGTTTCAAGAAGGCAACACTGAAAACGTGCAGCACCAACATTATAATCATCAGTACCAGTGACAGCCCCGCTGTCAATAACATTTATATGGGGGGATGTAGTTAAATGGATAAAAATTATTTATTTATTTATTTATTTATTTATTTATTTATTTACGTCATCACCACCACCACACGGTTCATAATTTTTAAATTAGTTTATCCGTCAAATTTCAAATCATTCATCCATAGCCTAATTATAGAGAATAAATTATTCTGGCGACATATAAATGCTGGTTATGCAACGTGATGAATAGACAAAATGTGATAAGAAAAAAAAATAAAAAATCTCAAATTTACTCCTCCTCCTCCTCGTCTTTAGCCTTGTAATTATGCTGATTGTTAATGATGTTCAACACAGAAATCTCATGAAATTCACAAAAATCCTCCACCACGTTAGAAAAAAAAAAAAAATTCGACGCATTCAACGAATTCAAACGCTGCGTTAAGTAAGAATCGAGGTGATGATCGACGTCGAAGACGACAAAGAAGAAGAAAAAAAAAAAAAAATTGTTTTTTCCTTTATCTCCAATATTTATTTAGCATAGAAATGCGACCGTAAATTCAGAGAAAAAAAAAATACTTGTCGCATGTCAAAACGATAAATCAACATAAAAAAAAAAAAAAAAAATTATGATAAGCACGCACACGCAAATATTTGATTAGACAATTATAATGGGGACACAGAAAACAGAAAACAGAAAACAGAAATCAGGTGATAATCCATTGGGGTTATAAAGGGTTAAAGAAATATTTTCTATAGACTGTCGGTTGGTGATTTTTTTTTTTTTCTAACGGTTAATGTGAACGAGCGATAATAACATGGAAAAAAAATTTTTTTATTCAAAAATGTGATTGATGCTTTTCGTAATTAGTCAAAAGACAAAATGGTGGTAAGGATAAATAAGTGTGACGTAGGACAACAAACAAATCAAAACAGAGTTTGTTTGTGTGTGTGTGTATGTATGTGTATGTATGTAAGAGCGAAAGAGATAGAGAAATACTATTTAGTTCAGGGCTGCATAACAATTTATTTATTTTTTTTTTTAAATAATTAATTTACAAAAACAAAAAAAAAAAAAAACAATTATTTATTAATTTAAAATCACATGCAGGGCTGTCAATAATAATTATTCATATCGGAACGCGACATCGATAAAACAATCGGACGTTTGATTGATTTATAACAAGAATACAAAAAAAAAAAAAGAAGAAAAAAGAAGAAAAATAAATAAATTATTATCGCGATAACAACAACGACGACGTGGTGTTTTAACGTTGTAATCACGTCAATTTTAATAAATTGAATTGATACAAAAAAAATAAATTAAAAAGGGGGGAGGGCGGCGGCGGCCAGAAAACGTACGATGAAACAAAACAAAACAAAACAAAAAAATTAAATAAATTCTAAACGCTAAAAACCTAACGTGCGAACTAGAAGCGTTTTTTTTTTTTTTTTTTTTATTTTTTGCTCGTGTCTCCTCTATATTGACACTAGGGGGCAAGCATATTTTAAAACAAAAAAAAAATCTCTTACAGGCGCTCACACACACAAACACACACACACACACAAACCCCTTACCATTTTATTTCGTTGTCCAACAAATGAGGCATTTGTCGTATCCATACCCTAGGGAAGGGATGTTACAAAAAAAAGAAAAAAAATAAATAAAAAAAAAATAAATAAAAAAATAAATAAAATTTTTTTTTAAATTAAATTAACCAAAAAAAAGAGAGAGAGATATTGTGTGAGTGAATGAGAATAGAGAGAAAATTGAGAGGAAGATGAAAAACGAAAACTGTGTGTGTGCGAGCGAGCATCTTAATTTCTTCCAAACCAAAAAATAAAAAAAAATAAAAAACTACCCCATTAATGAATGGGGTGGTATTGTGGGAATCATTAATTTTCTTCTTTCCCCGTTAATTAAATTTATTTTCTGTGTGTAAAAGGAAAGAAAATCTGTGAAAAAATTATTGTTGGAGAGAGAGAGAGAGAGAAAAGATAACAAAATAATAAAAGCAAAGAGAGAAAGAGAGAAATTAAGAAGAAAAAATATTTGATTGGTTTTTTTTTTTTTTTTTTTTTTTTTTTTTGGGATTGGTAGGGGCAGTTGGGTGGTTGTTTTTGTGGGAGGAATTTTTTTTTTGTTTCTGGTTTTGGTTTTGGTTTTACCTTTGTAACAGAGCCAGGATCAGTTACTGGACAATCAGAGACTGTCGTTAAATTCGATTTCATTCCCATATTGGATAACGAAAATGTTATCATCGCCCTGGTTGTTGTTGTTGATGTAACAACACTTGAGGTGACACCGGATAGTGCAGCAACAGCAGCTGCTGCCGATGCTGTTATCCCAGTTATTCCAGTTAATTGTGTTGGTGATGTAACTATAGATGTCGTCATTGTTGTTGTACCACCTGTTCCTGGTGCTCCTGGTGTTCCTGTTGTACCTGGTGTTACTGTTAATAATGTTGAATGATTATCACCAGTGTCACCACCATTACCACTAATTACACTTAAATTATTATTATTACCAACACCAACACCAACACCAACACCAGCACCAGCACCAACACCACCAATCAGATTTTTATCCTGATTATTTATCGTTATACCTGTGTCACCCATTTTTCTTTCGTTTTGTTCTTTTTCTATTGTTTTTTTTTTTTTTCACGCCTTTCAGAAATTTCCGTTTTTTTCTTTTTTTGTTTCTTTTTTTTCTTTTTCTCACTCCTTAATTAATAAAACACAAAAGACAAAGACAAGAAAAATTAAACAAAAGAAAACAAAACAAAAATAATTTTTACAAGAAGCGAAAAATCGAAGAAAAAATGTTTTCCATCCCCTAACCAGGGACAACAAGGAAGGAGAAAAGAAAACAAAAGAAAAATCAACATTGGTCAACAGACGGAAGTTATGGTTTCACTTCCCTGATGACCAACTTTCCATTGCATAACACAACGAAAACGTTTTTTAGGGGATGAAAAACATTTTTTTTTTTTTTTTTTTTTTTTTTTTGAGTATAAAATAAAAAAAATTATTTTTTTCTTGCACAAACGAAAAACGAAAAACAAAACAAACAAAAAATTTGTCCAACGCTTAAGGGGGTTGTAGTTGGGGTTGTTTTTTTTTTTTTTTTTTTTATCGTAAATACCGTGTACAGCTGCTAAAATAGTAAACAAACGTCACAACGTAAACTGGTCACTCGTGGATTATTTTCAACACTGGGACACGAATTTATTTTTGATTTTTTTATTTTTAATTAAGGGTTTTTTTTTTTTTTTTATTGGGTAGTTTTTGAAGAAGAAGAGGAAGGAAGAAAAAATTTTTAATTAAAAAAAAAAAAAAAACAGAAAGGATCCTGATCGCACCGCTAAGTGGTTAATAATAAGCGAAAAAGAAATCATCAGAGGGTTTATAAACTGCGGTGGTAGGCGGTGACGTAAAAACGTATTTAGTGACGTAGATCGTGTTATACGTTGCGATACGGATACGTTACGGTGCGTTACCAGCGATTACATGTAATAGAGAGAGAGAGAGAATGCGAGAATTTTTGTTTGTTTTTTTTTACAACCCCCTATTGTCAAGTCATATAACCAGCTGCACACATTCACACAAAACATATGACGTAAAGAACGCCATACACGCACACAAAACCATTCACAATAATTTACAAAAAGAAAAAAAAAAAAAAAAAATCTTCTCTTCACTTTTTAATTTAAAAATTTTTTTTTTTTTTTTTTTTGCGATATTTTTTTTGTTTTAATAATTAAAAAGAAAATTCTCTCTTGGCAAATTACAAAATGAAACCACAAATGAATTCACAGAACAAAAATGAAAAGGTTTATTCACAATGAATAATTTATTCAGAATGTTAGTAGAGCCCAGCAGGCAGACAAATGACAACGACAATTGCAATGGGAATAACTGAAGACAAAACGCAAAAAAAAAACAAAAAAAAATTGAATAAAAAAACGAAAACAAAAAATAAAAATAAATATTTGTTTCAAGTCACAATAATCAATTAATTTTAATTAATGAAATTAAGAACGAAAACGAAAAAAATAAAATAAAATCGTGACGTCAAAACACACAAATACTAACATAAAAGGCTGAGGAGCATCAGCAGTAGCTGCAGCAATGGCACCAGTAACGTTTTCGTTGCCTTTTGTGCTAATTTGCTGCTGCGACAAATCAAAGTTGTGTGTGTGTGTGTGTGTGTGTTTGACCCCCCAAAATTCTTTATTGGAGAAATATTTCACACAATAAATTTAAAAAAAAAAAAAAAAAAAACGAAAATAATTAATCAAAACGGATAGAGCGCGCGGCATAAAATCAAATAAAATCTAAAACCAATTCACATGCACTAAATCATGTATAAAAACATAAATTGTTCCACTTACACTTTGACATAACAACAACAACAACAACAACAACAAAAATACAAAAACAAAAGTCACAATAGTAGCGGCTAGTGGTGCCACCGAAACACAATTAATTAACACGGTAAAAATTATATTATTATTTTATTTTTTTTTTTAATTAATTATTTCAATGAAAACAACACAAAAACAATGTTTTTTTATTGCAACATTTAGCCGGTGTACCGCGTCACGGACGCATTAAACACAGATATAACTCAACACTGAAAAAAGGATAAAGGAAAAAAAAGTCACCACAAAATTTGTGGTGAATATGCATATTGAAAAAGACAACAAGAGGAGTAGGGGAAATTTGTAAACTAGCAACAAAAACTCTAGGTGCGACAGGAAAAGTAATATACGAAATACGACATCTATTGTATTTTATAGGAACTAATTAAACTAAATAGAGATGTACTTAGGGATAGAAAGAAAGATTTTATTTTTTTTTTTTAATTCTTTACTTTTTTAATTGCATAGAAAATACAAAATAATTCAGTTCAATCTGTTATTTTAAATATCACATTTGAGATGCAAATATTATTTTTCCCCATTATCAATTCGTAAATACGGATAGGGTACCCGCAGGATTATTATTATTAATAAAAAAAATTATAAACTAAGGAACATTTGGTCCAGGGTGACCTGAGGTTATTTAGACAGGGGAGTAGTAGTTAGAAGGAATATAAAAATGAAAAAAAAAAAAAAAAAAATCATAAAAAAACTTCTAGTTGTTGCCGCCGCATACATAATTTGGTCCTAAAATAGAGGTTTGTCCCCACATCTTTCTGTGTAACAACGGAACGAACGAGAGAGGGGAAGACGAGAGAAAAATATTTTTTTACTGGAATTTCTCGTCCGCTAATTACTTAAGATTCTTCGTTTTGTTTCTGATAAAAGGCGACAGGCTGAGGTTCGTCTCTTTTATTAAAAGAGCCGCTTTTCATACGAGAAAAGTCCATGAACGTTGCCCTCCATTTGGGCAGATGCGGTTCGCTTCATAAATCGCAGCTGCTGATTGTATACCATTTCCCTGCAAAAAGTAAAAAAAAAAAAATAATTTGGGTTAAAGAACCAGCTGTTTGGGTGCAGGGCCACTTACCTTAGATTTGTTAATGATTTGGCACCGATATCCTGGAAACTATGCTGAACGCCACATTGCAAATAAGGGAGGAACCTTAGCACTGAGCCTTTGTCTACAATACTTCCGCTGACACCTTGCGCCACACGCAGCTTGTCCATTTCGTTGTGATAGTAGCGGCTCATTGCAGAACCCTTGGCGTCTTTGCGTTCCATTGCCTCAAGGCTGCCCATTCCCCGATACTTTTTTAGACGAACACCGTCCGAAAAAAAGTATTCTCCGGGCGCCTCTGAGGTTCCAGCCAATAGAGAGCCCATCATTACGGCGGACGCACCCAACGCTAAAGCCTTTACAATGTGTCCAATCGACTGGACACCACCATCCGCTATTACGGGCACATTGAACTGACGCGCATATTCACTGACTTGATGCACGGCTGTTGCTTGTGGGCAGCCACACGCCATGACCTCCTGCGTAATACAAATCGATCCGCTCCCCATCCCGACACGTAGTCCATCCACTCCAGCGTCAATTAAGTTCTTAGCCTGTGCTCGGGTCACCACTGTTGAAATAAAAAAAAAATTAAATAAACAGAACCGCAAAGAGTAGAGCCGCTCTAATTTACCATTTCCGCCAATCACTTGCAAGTTGGGATACGACTCCTTGATGAATTTTATCATCTGGATTTGGTACGTTGAGTTTCCCTGGGAGGAGTCGAGAACAACCACGTCAACGCCGCTCTGGGACAATAATTCCAGCCGGTGTTTGTCATCGAGACGAGTTCCAATGGCGGCACCGACTAACAACTGTTTGTTGCTGTCTTTTGACGCATTTGGATAACTGCGGGCTTTCTTAAGATCCGTTCTGGCAATCAACGCCACCAGCTCACCCGCTTCGTTAATTATTGGCAACTTTCCCTTCTTGCTCTTCTCCAAAATGTGATTCGCCTCCTGCAGAGTGACACCATTTGGCGCCGTTATCATCTCATCAATTTTCGTCATAACTTCATCGAGCGTCAGATGAACCGCATCTTCACGGAAATCAATATCACGAGATGTTACAATTCCCACTAACACACCACCCAGTTTTCCATTCCCCGTTATTGGAATGCCAGTGAATCCATTTTGTTTCTTTGCCAAAAGTACATCGGCAACGGTAGCCTTCGGTCCCATCACAACCGGATCCCTAATGAAACCATGTTTGTACTTTTTTACCTTGTGCACCTCATTCGCCTGATATTCCGGACTACAGTTATGATGGATAATTCCAATTCCGCCGCACAACGCCATTGCAATCGCCATATCAGCCTCTGTCACCGTGTCCATTGGTGATGACACCAACGGGGCACGTAGTGTAATCGTTTTTGTTAGTTTCGCTGATAAATCAACGTCATCTGCGGAAAAATCGATGTAACCGGGCAAAATGATGAAATCACTAAAAACAGAATGAACGGATTAAACATGGTTTTAGGGATTTTTTTTTTTTTTTTGTAAATTAGTACTCACTTGTAGGTCAGACCCTCTTTTCCGGAAAATAATTCCTTACACGATAAACCGTCCAACAGAAGACTTATATCAGTTGTTGACATATTTTTATTTTATTTTCTCTTTTATTTATCACTTTCTTCACAGTTTTCCCTTTTCTCTTATTTCCTTTATAAACAACGACCACGTGTTGATGCTTCTTATCTACTCACCACTAGATAACGCTTAAATAGTTTTTTAATGTTTTTATCTACCCTTCAGGCAAGAGAAGTTATTTCACCACCTCACTAATTAATATAGGTATTTGAAAAAAAAAAAAAAAACGAAAAATTAATTAGAAGACACAAATAAAAAATAAAAAAAAACTAATCACAAGCAACAGCAGCAGCAGCAGCAGTAACAGCGGTCTTACCAATAGCTTTGTGAATAAAAAGTAAAAACCAAAAAAAAAACAGAAACACACTAACCGGTTGTTTTTATCACGATATATATTTTTTTTTTAATTAACTTGTTTTTGCTTATTGTAATTAATAAATAACAAATTAAAATTAGAAAAATAGAAATTTAAAACAAAACCAAAACCAAAACAAAAAAAAACAAATGATTTAGTGGATTTAGCGTCTTTTTTATTTGCAGTTGACGTCTCACTGTGCAATCGAAACAGAACGTAAAACGTGGTGAGCCACGCGCATCGCTTAAAAAAAAAAAAAAGAAAAAAAAACAACCGAAAAGCGACAATGAGAAAGAAATATAAAATGAATACGCATGCGTTTTATAAATTTATTTTTCTTATGTACTCCAGCCCCACCTGGAATAATTTTGGATGAAGAGAAAAAAAAAATTAGACACCAGACACCAGTTATGCGCATTCATTTTATATCCCACTCTTCTATTAACAGCTGGATAGCTGCTAGCGGTTTTTTACTTTACCCCACTTTTGTACTCCAGCTCCAAGTTTGCGTTTCTTGCTTTAATTAATTATATTCTGTTGTTTCCCCACCACATGTTATTGATCTTTGCCCTACTTTTAAGTTTTTTTCTTTCGTTATTGCTTTCGTTGTACCATACGCACACAGAGCATGAATTTTTTTAATTTTTTATGTACACGCTTACACAGCGTAATTAGCTTAATTGGATAAAAATAGAAAGAATATAAAAAACGAATTTACGCCTTAAAATTATATTAAAAAGTCGCGAATATTTTTTCAAACGAAAAATAAAGAAATAAACGTGACGCGCTCTTATTTTGGGTAACCTTGAAGAATCAATGTGTGGTCAGAAACAAAATGATTTCAACCTTGAATCGAGATGACTGCAAAATGTATATCGAGAAAAAAAAAAAAAAAAAAAAAGGGATGAAGGAATTGGGTAAATGTCTGTACTAAACATAGCAGGGATCACAACTAAAAAACATAACAAAATGGTGGAGAGGAATTTTTTTTTTGCTAATAGAAAGACAGGGCCGCATTTTTTTTTTTTTTTTTTTTTTTTTTTAATTTATTTAATTTTTTTTTTTTTTTTTTTCCTTTTTAATTTTTTGTATCCTGGGGAAATGATTTTGATCAATTTATATCACAATATCACAATATATGTTAAGTTAATATAATTTTTCTTAATTTAAAAAAAAAAAAAAAAGAAAAGAAAAAAAAAAAATTTTTTTTTTGTTTTTGGGGAAGGTGTTTTCATTTCACATTTTTCTTCTCTTTTCTTCTCTTTTGGGGTTAAATTTTTTTCTTTATTTTTATTTTCTCTCTTTTTTCTCTCTTTTTCTCTCTTTTTATTTAGCCTTTGCCGCGTAGAATAAATTTTTTTGTAAATTTATGGCAGATCGACCACCGCTCCACCCCCTTCCCCCAAGAAATTTATACATTTTTTTTATTTTCTTTTAATATTTAATTAGCAACATTTTATTTTATTTTTTTTTAGGAATTTAATTAATTAATTAATTAATTTATGTTTTCATTTCAATTTTTTTTTTTATCTTAATTTATTTTAATTATTTTTTTTTTTTTTTTTTATATATATATATGTTTATATGGAGAAGGAATTAATTATTTAATTTTTATACAAAAGAAAAGAAAAAAAACTTATAGATAGTGAGATAGAGAGAGAGAGAGAGAGAGAGAGACATTAAACAGACAAAAGAATAAAATAAAAGAGTAAAATATATAGATAGAGAGATAGATAGAAAGATAGAGAGAGAGTCAGATATATCTAAAGAGAGGCTTTTTTTTTTTTTTTTCTTTTCTTTTTTTTTTTTTGTTTCCTTAGATTAAATAAAATTTTCTTAAATTTAATTAAAATTTAATTAACAACATTAGGTAAAATTTTTTTTTATTTATTATTATTTCTTTTTTGTTTCTTTCTTTCTTTCTTTCTTTCTTTCTAGTCATGGTTAGTAGTTGTAGTTGTAGTTGTTCTTGTAGTAGGCGTAGTAGTATTGGTAGTAGTATTGGTAGGTTTTAGAAAAATTTAATTTTATTATTTTTTTTTTTTATTTACTTTGTTTAAAATTTAGCCCATGCAAAGAAGAAGAAGAAGAAGAAAGAGAAGAAGAAGAAAGAGAAGAAGAAGAAAACCTTTTTTTTTTATTTTTCTCTTTTCTTTTTTCTCTTAATTAATTAAAGTATTTTTTTTTTGTTTTTTCTTTTGTTTTTTTTTTTACACTTCATTAAAAATATATAAAGCTAATTAATTAGGTTTTTTTTTTTTTTCCTTTTTTTTGTTTGTTTATTTGTTTATCCTTCCTTTCTTAATTTTTTTTTTTGTTTTTCTCTTAATTGAAATTTTTTTTTTTTTTATTTTTTCTTTTTGAATAACTGATTGATATTGATTTATTTATATATTTATATATAGGTGTTTTGGGTGTTTTGGGTGTTTTGTGTTGTTAAATTGAAAGATGTGTTTGGTGTTAGGAATTGGCAGAGATAGGAATATAGAAAGGTGAATGAATGCAGGGAATAAAATATGGAAAAGTATGGGAGCGAATGAGAGTAAGAGAGTGAGATAAAGAGAGAGAGAGTAATTAATTAATTAATTAAATTTTTTCTAACATATTATCACGCCACCCACCTAGCAAATAAACTCCCAAACAACACTCGCAATCATCATCCATCATCTAGATTTTCTCCATTCACAAAACTCCCCTTTTTAATAATTTTTCAGTTTTTTTTTTTTTATTTTATTCGACCTTCGAAGGTAACACCTTGGAATAAATTTCTCTCTCTCTCTCTCTCTCTCTCTCTCTCTCGCGTGGATTATCCTTTTTTTCCTTTTTTTTGTAGATAATGTGTCTGTGTGTGTGTATGTGTGTGTGTTTATGTGTGTGACTGTGTGCTATATAAGGGTGAAAAAAATTAACAGAGGCCAAAGACCATAAGTTAAAAAATAAAAATAATTTTTTATTTTGCACATCCGGGACCACTAGTAGCACTGGTGGCTCCACTATTGCCTGTACCTGTGGCTCCACCATTACCACCATTTGTACACATGCTTGTTGGACTGTCCTGATTCTTTGTCACCATTGATGCAGTTACATTACTACTGCTAGCACCACCACCGCCACCACCACCACCACCACTACTGCCACTACCACCGCCACCACCACTACCGCCACGTCCACCTGAACCACCTGAACTACTTAAAGCCATTCGCTGCATTTGACGGATTACCGTTGCAGCATGATACGCTTGCTGCTTATTATAAATAAAAACAAAAAATAAAAAAGGATTAGAATCTCGAATGAAAGTCCCCACCCCAAACCACAACGTTACCTTCCATCGTGATTTGGCAAAATTCTTCTTAAGCTGCTCAGAAACAGTTCCGTGAATATTTTTATTACTCGCCGCATTACCGGATATCCTACGTAAAGCACAACAATCGGTTAAATTAAATATACGAAAGAGAGAGAGAGAGAGAGAGAGAGGGGGCAAAATAAAGGGTGGGTTAATAAAAGACTCACCAGGGATGGGCTAAAGCCAATTTACACGTATACCGTTTCTCCACATTGACACACATTAAATTCTGTATAAAATCCTTGGCCGAGTCACTTATCTCATCCCAATAGGGTGCATCAAATTCAAATTCTCCCTTTAATATTTGTGCAAAGAGATTCGCATCGTTCTCATCATAGAATGGGGGATAACCGCACAGCAATATATATGATATGACGCCTATGCTCCATACGTCAACCGCTTTACCGTATGGCTTTTGGGCAAGTACTTCTGGTGCAACATAACCGGGTGTACCGCATGCGGTCGCCATTATACCAGAGTCCTCCATTTTTGACAAACCAAAATCACTAATCATTATTTTACTATCCTCATCCGGACTGTAATAAAGTAAATTCTCTGGCTAAATTTGTTCCAAGGATGATGGGATTAACAAAAGAGAAAAACAATTATTTACGATACTTCACTTTCGCGCTCTGCCTTCTTTATCCACTTTGATAACTTACTTTCAAATCACGATGTACCACACCCTGTTCATGCATATAGTCGACAGCCTCCAATACCTGACGTATCAAATCCGATGCATCCTTTTCCGTATATGAACCCTTTTCAACAATACGATCAAATAGTTCACCACCGGTTACCCTTTTTATGGTTAACGGAAAAAAAAAAAAAAATTATTGTTTTCATTAATTCATTTTTCTTGCTACTACGTCATACACATACTATAAAAAAAAAATAAATGAAGGCACAATAATTAATGTGACCCCCACCATTTTTATTTATATATATATATATATGTGTATGTGTATGTGTATATTGCAGAACACACACTTACAATTCCATTATTAAATAAACTTTTGATTTATCCTCATAAGTCTCCAACAGTTGCACAATATTCGGATGGGTTAATCTGGTAAATATTTATATTAATGGGTGTTTTAAGGGGTGACAAGTGGTGTTTCCATAAGAAAAGATAGAGAGAGAGAGAGAGAGAAAAAAAAAAAACGGGGAAAAAAAAACAAAAAACAAATTAATTTAAAAACCAAAAAAAAAAAAAAAATAAACGGAAAAAAAAAAAAAAAAGCAGAAAAAATGCAAAGCAGAGGTGTGAAGAGATCATGACAAAAAAAAAAAAATAAAAAAAAAAAAAAATTTGTATTTATTTATTTATATGATGCACCCTGTGTGCTTG